>BSBK01006985.1:0-5000 GCA_027943335.1 Chamaecyparis obtusa | reverse complement strand
ACATAGAAGCACCTTCAAGTTTTGAAACATGTGGATGAAAGAAAAAAATTCATTGACTTAATCAAAGGATGGTAGGAGGAGTGATGCATTCAAGGATAGTGGAACTCATAGAGTCCAACTAATCATTATAGTAAGAATCAACATGGTGGAAATAACCAATTCCAAATTTTAAATAACTTAATAAGGAACAACAAATAGGTCCATCAAGAGCTTCGTATTTTCTCAGAATTAGAATTTACATCACATTGACCTGCAACATTCAGATTACAAGATTTCAGAACACGTGCCTAATTAAAATAGAATTATAGACTCAAACCCTAATTATAACATCCAAGGATAACTCCTTCTAAAGTCCCCCTAAAAAATATCATAAGCCTCAATATATATAGACCTTCACAATACACAAGTCGGCCAAGAAGATGACATTCTCCAAGAATGAAAAAAATGTTTTACAATAAATAGGCATGGACCCAAATCATAAGGAACACCTCCATAATTATATGAATTGAATTTCAATCACACAAGGAGGTTGGTCATGAATGTAATATCATTGAACAATGTGCCAATTAGATCCATTAGCCACGAGAGATCTTTGCAAGATCTAACAACTCAGATTAAGTTGTAATCCATGAATAACAAATATAGGTCCGAACCAAACTTAATAAATATCCACCAATAAAGAATAGATCATAATGTGAACCTAGCCATAGCTTCATCGTGACGTCTAGAACATGTCATTAGGATTGTATGAGATAAGGAGCCAACAAGAAGGATCACCAATGAAACCACTACAACTGAACAATAGGAACAAACTGAAAAGGAAATATTTTTGGGTGATGCAAGATTGCCAAGAACCCAAGATGATCCTACATTAGACACTTGAGGTTAATTGAAAAGTGGTCCTCTCACTTTTCTGGAGCTAAAGGAAAACCAAAATGGTCAACCTCATATTGTGAAATCCATGAAGAATCTTCCACTAGTTTGTCCTTCCACTTGACAAGATACTTGGTATACTTCTTACCTCTTGTATTCCTACCAAATCTTTTGTCCAAAACCTCCTCTATCTAATCCATTTGTTTCTTAGGATACTTCTATTCAACATCAGATCCAAAATGGTCAACCTCATCTTGTGAAATCCATGAAGAATCATCCACTAGTATGTCCTTCCACTTGACAAGATACTCCATATACTTCTTACCTCTTGTACTCACACCAACTCTGTTGTCCAAAACCTCCTCTATCTAATCCATCAATTTCTTAGGATACTTCTATTCAACATATAATCCATCATTACCACTAAAATCTAATTCATGATACTCATACAAATCAGCAACATTGAATATAGGTGATATATCCATATCTTCAGGTAATTCTACCTCATATGCATTCCCTAAATCAAATTTCTTCAAGATTTTACAAGGTCCAAATTTCTTCATTCTAAACTTGTTATAAGTACCAATAGGAAATCAACTCTTCTATAATCATACCATGACTTCATCTCCTACTTAAAATTCCTTGTGTCTTCTCTTTATGTCTTCCCTCTTCTTATAAGCCTAATTCATTTTGTCCAAATTTTGTCTAACTTCATCATGCAATGATTTCATAACCTCTTCAAATTATTCTCCCTTAGTACTCTTCTTAACATCATGATTGATGTCTCTAAATTCTTCTACTCCTTTAGTATTATACCAGTAACAATCTCAAATGGTGTCTTCCGTGTGCTCCTATTTACTGAGCTGTTATATGCAAACTTTGTTTGATGAAAGACTAAATCCTAATTTCTTAACTTGTCTCCAACTAAATACCTTAGAAAATTCCCTAAACTCCTATTCACAACCTCATTTTGTCCATCAATCTATGGATGAAAAGTAGAACTCTACTTTAGATTGGTTTTCATCTTCTTCCAAAGTGTCCTTAAAAATAACCAACAAATTTACTATCCTAATCTGAAACTATGGTCTTAGGTAATCCATGAAATATAACAATCTCCTTGAAAAGTAGATCTACCACGTGCACTACATTTGTAGTATTCTTACATGGTATGAAATATGTCATCTTAGAAAATTTGTCTACAACCACAAAAAATGAATCATAACCTCTCTATGTTCTTGGTAAATCCAATACAAAATCCATGTTGATGTCCTCCCAAGGTCTGATCAGTACTATCAAAGGTGTATACAATCCCACATTATAACTACTACCTTTTGCAACTTGACACACCCTACAATTTTGAACAAAATTAAGCACATCTTTCTAAAGTTGCAGCCAAAAGTAATTCTCACTTAGCAAAGCTATTGTCTTATCAAGGCCAAAATGCCATGTCAATCCTCCACTATGTTTCTCCCTGATAAGGTTGTCCCTCATAGAACTTCTAGGTATACACAACTAACTTCCTTTAAACAAAATTCCATCTTGAATGAAATAATCTAACCACTTACTTCTATCTATAACAATAGGATCTGTGTTGTCTTTCAAGGTTCGATGAAGTCTAGATTAGCCTCATATAATGCTTATAATTCATCAAATCCCAATATTGCAATTTTTATTTCAATTAACAAATTCCTTCTCCTACTCAAAGCATCAACAACTCTATTTGTCACACCACTCTTATGTCTCAACACTAATGTATAGCTATGTATATATTCAACCCATCTCACATGTCTTTGATTTAACTTACCTTGGCTACTCAAGCACTTTAATGCTTGATGATCAGTATAAAAGCACAAAATCCTTAGGTAGAAAATAGTGTCTCCACTTATTAAATTCTTGGACTATAGGATAAAATTCATGATCATGCATTAAATACCTTCTTTTAGCTTCATTCAATTTTTCACTAAAATAACTAACAAGTTTCCCTTCTTGAATTAAGATAGCTCCAATTCTATTTCTACTAGCATCACAATCTACTTGGAATACCTTGTTGAAATCAAGTAAATCCAATATTGGTTGCTCTGTCACCTTCTATTTTAGCAACTCAAAACTCATTTGTGCTCCATGTGTCCATTTGAATTCCTTTATATCCCCCTCACAGTTTTAGTCATTGGTCCACAAATTAAACTGAATCTTCTAAAGAACTTCTGGTAAAAGCTAGACAACCCATGAACTGATCTTACCTTTCCAACATTATTTTGTGTTGGCCACTCAACAATTTCTCTCACCTTCTCAGGGTCCATCTTCAATCCTTCATTAGATATTATAAATCCCAAATATACTAACTCCTCCTTCATGAAATTACACATCTTAAGGTTTATTAATAATGTCTCTTTTCTTAACCTATGTATACTTGTCTAACATGCATCAAATGTTCCTCTCTTCTCTTACTGAAAATCAAGATATCGTCCAAATCCACAATGACAAACTTACCTAAGAATTTCTTCAGTACTTCATTCATTAACCTCATGAAAGTACTTGGTGCATTAGAAAATCCAAAAGGCATTACCAACTATTTATATAAGTCAAAATTTATCTTGAATGCAATCTTCCACTCATCACCTTCCATGATTCTAATTTGATGATAACCACTTTTCAAATCTATCTTGGTGAAACATCTAGCTTCACTCAAATGATACATCAAATTATCCATCCTTGGAAAAGGAAACTAGTACTTGATTGTGATTCATTTGATGACTCTAGAATTGGTACACATCCTCCATTATCCATCCTTAGGTGCTAAGACTACAGCCATTGCACATAGACTCAAACTTTCTCTGATCTATCCTCGCTCCAACATATCTTGTACTTGCCTATTGAGTTCTTCATTTTTCACTGGTATCATCCAATATGCTATTTTTTTAGGAAAATTGGCTCTCGCTATCAATTCCATACAATGATTGATACTTCTTAAAAGTGGTAATCCATCAAGGACATTATCTAATATGATGTCAGCATACTCATTCAACAATCCAGTGATTTCCTCAAGGTGTTCTTCTATCAATATAGTCTCCTTAGACTTCTTAGGTAGCAAAGAAAAACATATATTTTCATGAGTTCTGAGTGCCCCCCCCCCCCCTCAAATTCAATTGTCGGTAGGGAATTATAGTTCCATCCCCACACATGAAACTATAGGGTTCCCAGGAGGAGGTAGAGGTGGAGCCCCCCCTACCCCACGTCCTATAGTAGTAAGGGGTTCCTCCAAAGGTAAAATTTTTTGTTTCATTTCATTAGCAACAATAGTGTACACATTATTCCTACCATCATGCATAGCTTTCCTATCATACTACCAAGGCCTACCCAAAAGATATGACACACATCCATAGACATAACATCACACAAAACTTCATCATGATACTTCTCAATCTTGAATTTAACTAGGCATTATTTTCTTACCAATACATTGTGCTCATCTTGAATCTATGTAATCTGATAGGGTTTAGGATACTTCAATCTTTGCAACTTCAATTTGTCAACCAACTCCTCCAAGGAAAGATTATCTAAACTTCCATTGTCTATGACAAAATTGTACACTTTATCTTGTATCTAGCATCTGGTTCAGAACAAATTCTTCCTCTACTTGATGGTTCCTCTTCTTTATTTCCTTGGTATAGAACTCTCCGAGTTATCAAGGGTGCTCTATCTTTTGCTTGATTGTTGTCCACTAATATGGTGGATTCCTCATTTGTGAAAGTTTTTTTCCTACTACTCTCTTATTTCCTTTTAGATTATCTAAACTTCCTTTTATCCCAACTACTTTTTCCTTCATTGCAATAGGAACTCCTATCATTCCTCCAGTAGTGGTCATTATCCTTAGCTTTTGAGTCACTCCTATCATGATCTGCAAAAGATCTACCTCCTCCAACATTAGCACTGGATTGGCCTCTCTGAAATCTTCCTCCTCTACATCTTTGTCTACATTCATGCCTTTGGTTCAACTTGTATTCAGCCTTCAAAGCTCACTTATAAGCTTCTTCCACACTTTTAATATATATCAGACTAATTTCATCTTGTATTAACACCCTTAAACCATTAAGGTAGAGAGAAACTTATTCAGCTTCTTCATCTAC
>BSBK01006984.1:565000-576037 GCA_027943335.1 Chamaecyparis obtusa | reverse complement strand
CATAAATATCTCTATCCTTCTTGGCCATATCAAGTGAAGTAAATTCAAGCAAAAACACTTGGATAATCGATAGTAAAGCATCACGACACATAACTGGATTCAAAGATCAATTTGAAACCCTAGAGGAAGATTCTTATGAAGATGTTACAATTGAAGACAACTTCACCTATCTAGCAAAAGGAATTGGGACCTACTCAATCAACTTGAAAAATGGGGTATCTCTATTATTGAAAGATGTTATCTTTGTACTAGGCATAAAAGGAACTTGGTCTCTATTTCAGGCTTAGCCGATCAAGGCTATCGAGTCACATTTCAAGAAGATAAAGTGTTAATATGGACTAAGAACACTAATATCAAAAATGCTATTTCTATAGGGTATAGGGATGGAAGCCTATATAAATTAGGCATTAATCATAAATTAGCTCTATGCCATGAAGTATCAAACTCTAATAAACTCTGGCACAGAAGATTAGGACATCTTGGATTTAACACCCTTCCTTCCATAAAGAAAATCACCAAAGGTATACCTAATCTAAAATCAAATCATATTAGTACTTGTAAGGGTTTGTCATAGGGAAAAAATATCAAAAGATCATTTCCTTCTAGTGAACATAAAACCAAAGTTGTATTAGAATTCATTCACACATATTTGTGTGGACCTATGTCAACCCTCTCACTAGGATATTTTTCATACTATGTGATTTTCATTAACGATTACTCTAGGAAAACATGGATCTACTTTCTTAAACTCAAATAATCAAATGAAGTATTACTAAATTCAAAGAATTCAAGGCTTTAGTGTAAAACCAAACTGGAAAGAAATAAAAAATCTAAGATCTGACAATGGAGGTGAATATAGCTCTAAAAACTTTAAATAATTTTGCACATCTATTGGGATTAAGAGGGAATATATAGTACCGTATAATCCTCAACATAATAGAGTAGCAGAAAGGAAAAATAGAACCATTATTGAAGCTTCCAAAGCCCATGATGCATGATCAAAATCTTCATACCTCATTTTGGGCCGAAGCATCTAATACTATTGTATACATTCAAAACAGGTTTCCTCACTCAATCCTAGAAAACATTACACCTGAAGAAGCTTTTACAGGGAAGAAACTAGATCTAAGCTATCTAAGAATCTTTGAATGTCCTGTATATGTTCACATTTCTAAAGAGAAAATAACCAAACTAGAACCCTCTAGGAAGAAAGGAATATTTGTTGGCTACAATGAAACTACTAAAGGATACAAGGTTTACATACCAGGACAAAAATCTATTGACATTAGCAAAGATATCAAATTTGAAGAAGATATCTCTCTGAAAGTCTCTACACTCACAAAAGAAGGATCAAATGAGAACCAGAGGGAGAATATTACAGAAAATGATGAAATTGAGAATCAGAGGGAGAATGTCTCTCAAGATGATGAGAAGATAATAGAAAACAATGAACTTCCTTCATCTAACATTGAAGATGTTGAAATTCCTAACAATAAGAAAAGGCCATTATGGGAAATAAAAATGATTGAGGAAAATAATGTAGAACCAGATGAAATATTTAAAGAAAGTAAAAGAACAATAAATCATAAGTGTTATCTTGCACTTATGGCAGAACTTACAAAATTTGAACCATCTAATGTTAAAGAAGATTTAACATGTCAAGTCGGGAAAGATGCGATGATTGAGGTGTTGGTAAGTTGTCTATACTAGTGTATATGACTTAATATAGTGTTTTTAATTATGGCAACAAAGTCATATAATGTTTTGGAGTCAGCACACTTGATGAGAAGATTAGAAATTGGCTAAGTGTTGAAGACTAGACAGTGTACAGAGTACTTGAAGCTCAGAGCATCAGTGCATGTGCGTACGACCAAGTTATGGTATGCACCCTAGAAGATAAGTTGGTTATACTATATTCATGCTTAGTCTATGAGCGCATGATCAGATATGCAGGTATGACAAAGTTACAGACATTTGAACTTACACAGCCAGTGTGTGCCAGAGAAGAACAGAGTAAGCAGCCAACTGTTGGCATTTTGATTTGCGCTTATATTATTATGTTGTAAAGGCCATACACCTATTTTAATTAGGTTGCTAACATATAATTATGTTTGTTTGTAAACATGCTTGAGCCAATTCAATTGGAAGCATTGTATGTAATTAGTTAAAGGGTCAACCTAGTTATTTGTTTTGTATGCGCATATAAATATGAGATGCACCCATTATAATTAGTATGAGAGTTGTTATAGAGTCAAGAAAATTAGAGAAGAAGTATGTGAAGGATTAATAAGATATATTAGAGCTTTGCAAGAGGTCAAAGCATCAGTGCATCAAAGGAACTGATCAAACAAGTAGTGTCACAATGATAGTTCATCTAGTAGATATAGTGTGTATCTGAGATCAGAAGGTTGTAGCCTTCACCGCTTGAGCAATGAGCTCTAGGACAGTGAGTCCACACCCCTAACAAGGTTTATTGTAAAAGACTCCTAATAGGGTCTGACCCTTGACAAGGTCTACTATACTAAACATATTGTAAAGCAACTCCTAACAGGGTTAAGGATCTTCTAACAAGGATCATAAAACACTAGTACAAAATATTAGTGGGTGTCAATTCCCATCGGGGTTTTTACCTATTTGGGTTTCCCTGTAACCATATTGGTATCTTGTGTTGATTTCACATTTCATGTTTATGTGGATGTTCATTTCAGTATTTAAGTATTCAAGTTCAATTTAAAGAATAAAAGTAAAAAGATAAATTATAGTGAACACTGATTCACCCCCCCCGCCCCCTCTCAGTGTTCCCATTCCTAATAATTGGTATCAGAGCTCTGGTCCTTAGCAAAGAAGTTTAACCACTTGAGGAGATCATGGACAAAGTAGAAATGAAACATCTGAAAAGAAATCTTGAAGCTGCTCTTGAAGACCTGGATAGATCTGAAAAAGAAATTGAAGAACCAAAAGAAAAAGTCAGTGATGCTCAAGTAGTCATCAAAAGGATTTGAAAAATGCTCTACCAGTAATTTACAGATAATGATCAAGAAGTTGAATGAGGAAAATTCATCTCTGAAAGAACAGATTGAAGAATTAGATGATAAGCTGACTAACAATTAGGAAGTCTATGATGAACAAATCAAAGAGAACCTTCAACTCAATGAAGAATTGAGGCAAGCAAACATGGAAATATTGGAGCTAAGGAACAAAAAAGAGAGCTTGGAATCTAAATTGAAAGAGGCAAAGAATCATATTGATAAATTGCACACCAGTTCTGATTTGATAGAATCTCAGTTGTATGCAAGAAGAGTTAGAGGAGATACTAGCTGCATTGGATTCAATGCAGCACAAAATCAGATTGACAACATGCGAGCAAGAATGAAAGCACCAGAAGACACCTCAGATGCTAAGGAGACTGGAAGTTAGACTAACGATCATGTTGAACCATCCAAGAATGAGCACAAGCCAGTAGATCAAACTTGTTATGCATGTAACAAGCATGAACATATAGCAAGGACCTGTATAGAGGTAAGACCTTTCAATGGTTACTGTTATTCATGTAATAAATTTGGTCATAGAGCTATGAATTGTAAGACAAGTCAGAAGAACAAGACTCAGCATAATTAGAGAAATAAGAATTAGCTAAATGTAAGAAGTTCTCAGAATGTTACATGTCAGATATGTAACTATAATGGTCACTCAGCAAGACAATGTAAAATGGTGACCCATGTCAATGCGCCGAGGAATATAAGGCCTCCAGTCATTTGTCACTCTTGTAACAAGGCTGGACACATCTCAAAGTTTTGTAGATCAAGGATGCAAGGTCAGGAAAGCCCTAAAAAGCCCGAAGAACTAGTATTGGATACCAAAGGAGAAGTCAAGTTTGTGAAAGCTTCAGAGGATGCGATCTTGATTTGGTTAGAGGCAAAGAAGGATAAGGTTGATGAGAATGTATTGGATGCATCCACAGTGGATGCACCCTCTACATCAGGATGAATGGCCCTCAGGGTCATAGGGGGAGCTAATTTAGTTCTAGACCCCTACGCGGATGGTATACCCACCCTTAGAGTATGCACCTTTGGACTTAAGCTTTTGGAGACTAACAGATCCTATGTGCAAGAGTGCACTAGCTGATTATTTATAGGATGAAAGTTAAAAATTTTGAGTGATAATTGGTTTATGTGACAAGCATTAATGTCACAATTTCTACTTTAAAGTACACAATTTTTTTTAGATCTCTCATTGCATTCAAATTCAGAGCAATTGGAGAGCAGAAGAGCCCTAGCATTTGATTGTGAAGGATTGCAGATTGATTCATCAGTAATTTGCAGTGTAATTGATTAGTTGTGGAAACCCTAGTTCGTCACCCCCAATTCAGAAGTCTTTAAAGATCATTTGGAAAGTGATTTACAAGTAAGTGATGGCTACTCCTATTGTATTTGATGTTGCGGAGAAGAAAATATATGTATTTAAGAGGCACCCATTCAAATCTACATTGGATGACCTAGAAGGAGCATTCTCCCGCATGCCTATTGGTGTTATGCATGTCGAAGACATTAGGGCATACATATATTGTAAGAAAGAACCAGTAGGATTGGACAGAATAAGAGCACACATGGAAACAATGTTAAAACCTAATAAAACCTTCATGGATGAGTATCTACAGTGGAATAATCATCCTATATTTGAATATGCGACTGCATATGAGTTCTATGAGTCCAAATAGATAAAGATTCTACTTAGCAGGATTCATGATGACCTATTTTGGATAGGTGAAGTGCCAGTTAGGATTACAAGTGACCTAATTCATGAGATGACAGGCCTCTCAAAGATAGGTGTCGTTCTTCCAGTGGGCAAGGATGTAAGAAAAATTATTGAGAAAACTTGCAAGTCAATAAGTGATAGGTGTGGAATGACTATAGAGCCTATTGAGCAAGATGACATCAAATTGATGTCCATGATACTGGGATACAAGTTCCAACACACCAGCAGGGTGAACAGTGTGTCTGCGGCCACAATTCTTGTAACAATAAGACTTGTGAAAGAAAATGGAGAGTTTAATCTGTGTGAGATCTTGTGCACACATTTAATAGATAACATTAAGGCCATCAAGAATGACAAGACTAAGATATTTAGGTTTGGGTCCCTAATTATCTATATGTACTTCCATAGTGTTGGAAAAGTGTCTGATTTGTATCTAGACAAATCTATCCCCACAATGCCACAAATATCTCTGAAGGCATGTACTGAGAGTACATTGAAGGACTACATGACACTGGAGTTGAAGACATTTAGAGTCAAGATGCAGATGAGATATAGAATTCTAGAGAAGATAGTTGAAAAATATAAGGATACTATTTGTTTCATGGTTGAGACAGACACAACATGCATGGAGATAGTTGAACCAAGGAAAAAGTGGATTCATCCACTTAGATATGAGGTTGAAGAACCAATCTTAGAAGCATATGCACAAGTATTGCTTTCAGCCCCTAAAGACCCTAATGAGCCAAGATGGGGAGCCTATGAAGAGAAAACAAGAGAAGTTGATGCAGTTTTGAACAGCGCAGCAACAAAAAGGAAGGTTGCCAAGGTTACTTCAAAGATCTTGAGAATCCATGGTGTATCACAAGTAGACTTAGACAAAGAAAGGGAAGAGAAGATTGCTTTGGAAATAGAGAGCACAACAACAACAAAGATAGAATCAGATGACCCAAAGATGAAGAAGGTGAAAATTGAGAAATCTGATGTTCAGAAGGGTGAAACTGATGTTACTCCTTCTGTGCCCAAGGAAACCATTGACCTTACTACTCCTCTTGAGTACAAGGCAATGCCTAAGAGGAAGAAAGAGATCAACACTGGTCATCCATCCTCACTAGTAACAAGAAACATGAAGAACACTCAAGCACCCCCAGAAGTAAGCTTCAAACCTAGTCTCAGTATGTTAAGTACAAGGATTGTTGATGAAGGCAGAATTGATCAAGTAGGAAAGTTCTATGAGAAATATAGTGAGATTGACAAATCAGAGATACATGGAATGATTGTCAAACACATGTTGAAGTTTAAGAAGACAGTCCTAGAACTGAAGACTACAATTCCAAATAATGTATGGAACATATTGGAATTCCTAAAAAGACAAGCCATTGAAGAGGACCTAAGGATAAGAGAAAAGATCTTAGATGAAACCCTCCCAGTATGCTCACTAGAAGAAAAGATCTTATTGTTAGATCTAGTGAAGCCACATCTTAGAACCAAGTCAAGGACCTTGCATATAATGGACAAAAACTATGAGTTATTTGCAAAGGAAATAGGGAAAGCCTTTGAGAAGGTCTTCATGAAAAGACACATGTATCCAACTACTACACCCATAGCTCAAGTACCCAAAAAGGTTGCATAAGAGTCAAATACCATTAATATACCATCTATAGGTCCACAGGATTCAACTCATGCAGTTGATGCATCCACAGAGGCAGATAAGTTTGCGCCCATGATAGAGACACTCAAGGATGATTCAATTTTCATTGACAATGTAAAAGTTACTATGGTGACCATAGACATGGATTTGGACAAGTTTTAAGAAGCCTTTTTAAGCACTCAAGAGGATGAGAACTTATGTGGTAACACTCCTCCTAATCAACAAGAAATATTGATTGAGGATATAACTGATGAAAAATAAGAAAAGAAAGAAGTAGAAAAAGAAAAAGAAATAGAAAAAGAAGAAGAAAAGAAAGAAGAAGAAAAGATGGAAGAGGAGAAAGAAAAAGAAGAATAAAAAGGAAATGAGAAATCTGTTGAAATGATAATCAAAGTAAAGCAAGAAGTAGAGGACAACACTCCTATCACTCCACTACCCTCAACAACATTGTTGTCAAGTTTGACACCTAACACAACTACTTTGGATTCATGGGGAGAAGAAGACTTGATCAAGTTCAGTGTCTTAGCTATGGAGAAGGCCAAGGAGAAACAGGTAATGAGGAATCCCTTATTTTTTGAGTCAATAAATATATTTAATAGTCTATTGCCTTTAGACAAGAAAGTGTCTAAGGTACATTCAGTTGATGATGTTAGCAACATCCTCACAGTCTTCAAAACAAATTTTTATACCTTAAAAGATTCAACATCTCAAGTTGTAGAAGAAAAGTATCAGAAGAAGAGACTGAGTAAATTGGTCAGTAACTTTGAACTTGACCTAAGTTCTCTAAAAGCTGGTCAAGCATCTTTGAAGGAGTTTGCAACAAATGGAAGGAAGATCATTGTAGATTGTATGGATCAGGACAAGTTAACTGATGACCACTTCAAGAAGATATAAGAGGTAGAAGCTATGATAGAGAAAGTAAAGAAATTAGTGAAAGACCCATCCACCGATATAAATATGTGCAACAATGTCTATCAAGGACAAATTGACAAGATTGAGAAGGCAGAAAAGGAGATGTCAAAGATAAGGGCTAGGCAGACTCAGCTTAGAAATGCTCTTGCGCCCTCACTCGATATACTTAATCATAATATCAAAGAGAATGATGCCACCATTGTGACATATGATCATGGTCCCAGCACAGATTTGGAGATGATGGAGAAGCTACAGTATGCTCTATGTGCCCATCTCCAAATTGTTAATTCACTGATTACATTTTGGAAGAAGGAGATCCAAAACTTGCAGATAGCATATCCGGATGTTCTCTCACAGTAAGTATTTGTAGATAGAGTTTTGAAGCACCTCTGTCATTAATTTCAAAGGGGGAGTATGTATAGAATATGGATTTATAGATATGTATAAGGGAGATATAAGATAGAAGTTTTTTGTATAAGAGATCAGTTAGCAACTGTGCCATATTCCTTTGTTGCTATCAATGACAAAGGGGGACATTGTTGGAAAGTTATCTATACTAGTGTATATGACTTAATATAGTGTTTTCATTATGAAAAAAAAGTCATATAGTGTTTTGGAGTCAGCGCACTTGATGAGAAGATCAGAAATTGACTAAGTGTTGAAGACTAGACAGTGTACAGAGTACCTGAAGCTTAGAGCATCAACACACATGCATATGACCGAGTTATGGTATGTGTCCTAGAAGATAATTTGGTTATACTATATTCATGCTTAGTATATGAGTGCATGATCAGATATGCAGGTATGACAAAGTTATAGACAATTGAAGTTACACAGCCAGTGTGTGCCAAAGAAGAACAGAGTAAGCAACCGACTGTTGGCATTTTGATTTGCAGTTATATTATTATGTTGTAAAGGCCATGCACCTATTGTAATTAGGTTGTCAACATATAATTATTTTTGTTTGTAAACACACTTGAGACAATTCAATTGGAAGCATTATATGTAATCAGTTAAAGGGCCGACCTAGTTATTTGTTTTGTATGTGCATATAAATATGAGATGCACCCATTGTAATTAGTATGAGAGTTGTTATAGAGTCAATAAAAGCAAAGCAGAAGTATGAAAAGAATTGATAAGATATATTAGAGCTTTGCAAGAGGTCAAAGCATCAATGCATCAAAGGAACTGATTAGACAAGTAGTGTCACAGTGATAGTTCATCTAACAGATATAGTGTGTATCTGAGATCAGAAGGTTGTAGCCTTCACCGCTTGAGTAGTGAGCTCTAGGATAGTGATTCAAAACCCCTAACAAGGTTTATTGTAAAACACTCCTAACAGGGTTCGACCGTTGACAAGGTATATTGTACTAAACATATTGTAAAGCAACTCCTAACAGGGTTAAAGATCTTCTAACAAGGATCATAAAACACTAGTACAAAATATTAGTGGGTGTCAATTCCCACTGGGGTTTTTACCTATTTGGGTTTCCCCATAACCATATTGGTGTCTTGTGTTGATTTCATGTTTCATGTTTATGTGGATGTTCATTTTAGTATTTAAGTATTCAAGTTTAGTTTAAAGAATAAAAGTAAAAAGATAAATTATAGTGAACACTGATTCACCCCCCCCCCCCTCTCAGTGTTCCCATTCCTAACATGAGTAATATCAATATATTGTAAAAAATGATGTTTGGGAAGTAGTACCTAGACCTAAAGGGAAAATAGTCATCTTTTCAAGATGGTTATTCAAAATCAAATATGCCTCGGATGGTAGTATTGAAAAACATAAGGCTAGATTTGTCACCAGAGGTTTCTCACAAAAGGCTGGAATTGACTATGAAGAAACCTTTTCTCTAGTCGCCCGATATACTTTTGTAAGAACCATTATATCCATTTTCGTATCCAAAGGGTGGAAGATACATAAAATGGATGTAAAGACAACATTTCTTAATGGTGTTATTGAAGAAGAAGTATACATAGAACAACCTGAAGGCTTCACCACTCTTGACAGTAATTACGTCTGCAAATTGAAGAAAGCTCTCTATGGTCTTAAACAAGCTCCTAGGACATGGTATGAATGCATAGACAGTTATCTCTCCAAGCTAGAATAATCAAAAAATGAAGTTGATCCTAATATATAATTTAAAACATTCAAAGGTGAAATGGTAATTCTAGTTCTTTATGTGGATGATTTACTAATAACATGAGAAGATCATCTTATTTATAAATGCAAACAAGATCTCACAAATGAATTTGACATGAAGGATCTAGGGTTGTTACACTACTTAGGATTAGAAGTATTACAAAAAGAAAACCATATTTTCCTAAATCAAGGAAAATACACCATGGACATATTAACCAAATCTGGTATGATGGATTGTAAACCATTAACCACACCAATGGAAACTAATCTTCATAAAATCAAAGATGAAGCCACAAACTCAGAACCTACTGTAATCATCTAAAAATGGTCATCTAGACTATTAGCCCCCTTCTAGCATTATTTGCTAAAATCATCAATTGCTTATTCTTGATCAAATCCTAGTTCTATCATTTATTCGATTATTTTCTATGGGCTAACCATCTTATCCTAAGTCTTTATTTAATTAAAAGGAATTTCCTCCCCTTTTATTAAATAAAAAAGCCCCCACTTTTCCTCTTATCCTAAGTTGCACAAAAAAACATTTTATAAAAAGGGAAAAAACACTTTTTGTCTCATATGGGCACAAAAGTCAACTCTTATTTTCTCATTGGAGGAATCTTGTGCACATGGATTGTTTCTTCTTCAAGCTCCACCCTTGATTAAATCTTTTGCCTCTTAATCTCCATGGTCCATTTTTTCTCATTTCTTATAAAAGGAGAGCTCTCTTCTTCATTCTAGATCCCCAACTTTTTATGCTAACTTTATGTTGCAGGATTTCTTGGAGACTTTAGAGCTTTTGAAGACTTTGGAGCCTTTTGGAGATCTTTCTACATTTAGCTTTCATTCTTTCATTCTTAGCTTAGCTTCATGTTTATGCTTTCTTAGATTAGTTTCCTTTCAAGTTCTAGCTTAGATCTCACATAGTCTAAATAGTAAGGATTTGTAATACTTCTATCTTTCATTTTTATAGCTTAGCTTGCATTTCCATTTCTAGCATGGTTGCATTGCATTTGCATTTCCATTTGATTCTTGGGGATATTGTCATTCTTTCCCTTGTCTTCATTTGAATCTCCCATTGCATGGTTTACTAGCAAGGTTATTGGCTTAATAGCTCTAGTTGAGAGCATTCTAAACACCCTTGCACTCCATGCCTAGGGAGCTCTAAATCAATTTCTCAAGGTTTCCAATCCATGGATTCTCTTGGAAGTAATGATTTAGAGAAGTGCACTATTTAGTGTGTACACCTACAGATCCTCCATATTATAGACATCTCATTGGATCTCTTTTGTACTTGGTAAACACTCAGCCTGATATCTGCTATGCTACAAATGTTTTAAGTCATTTCATGTGTGAACCAAAGAAGATTCACCTAACAATTGCTAAACATGTTCTAAGATATCTACGTGGTACAATTGGAATGGGCCTAAACTATGAGAACCTTGAGATACAACTTCAAGGATTCTCTGACTCTGACTGGGCTAGAAATTCAATCGATCGCAAAAGCACTACATGATGTTGTTTTAGTCTTGGATCTATTATGGTTTCATGGTTTAGTAGGAAACAATCAGTGGACGCC